>OX638400.1:0-7500 GCA_951813805.1 Limnephilus auricula
TAACCTAACCTAACCTAACCTAACCTAACCTAACCTAACCTAACCTAACCTAACCTAACCTAACCTAACCTAACCTAACCTAACCTAACCTAACCTAACCTAACCTAACCTAACCTAACCTAACCTAACCTAACCTAACCTAACCTAACCTAACCTAACCTAACCTAACCTAACCTAACCTAACCTAACCTAACCTAACCTAACCTAACCTAACCTAACCTAACCTAACCTAACCTAACCTAACCTAACCTAACCTAACCTAACCTAACCTAACCTAACCTAACCTAACCTAACCTAACCTAACCTAACCTAACCTAACCTAACCTAACCTAACCTAACCTAACCTAACCTAACCTAACCTAACCTAACCTAACCTAACCTAACCTAACCTAACCTAACCTAACCTAACCTAACCTAACCTAACCTAACCTAACCTAACCTAACCTAACCTAACCTAACCTAACCTAACCTAACCTAACCTAACCTAACCTAACCTAACCTAACCTAACCTAACCTAACCTAACCTAACCTAACCTAACCTAACCTAACCTAACCTAACCTAACCTAACCTAACCTAACCTAACCTAACCTAACCTAACCTAACCTAACCTAACCTAACCTAACCTAACCTAACCTAACCTAACCTAACCTAACCTAACCTAACCTAACCTAACCTAACCTAACCTAACCTAACCTAACCTAACCTAACCTAACCTAACCTAACCTAACCTAACCTAACCTAACCTAACCTAACCTAACCTAACCTAACCTAACCTAACCTAACCTAACCTAACCTAACCTAACCTAACCTAACCTAACCTAACCTAACCTAACCTAACCTAACCTAACCTAACCTAACCTAACCTAACCTAACCTAACCTAACCTAACCTAACCTAACCTAACCTAACCTAACCTAACCTAACCTAACCTAACCTAACCTAACCTAACCTAACCTAACCTAACCTAACCTAACCTAACCTAACCTAACCTAACCTAACCTAACCTAACCTAACCTAACCTAACCTAACCTAACCTAACCTAACCTAACCTAACCTAACCTAACCTAACCTTAACCTAACCTAACCTAACCTAACCTAACCTAACCTAACCTAACCTAACCTAACCTAACCTAACCTAACCTAACCTAACCTAACCTAACCTAACCTAACCTAACCTAACCTAACCTAACCTAACCTAACCTAACCTAACCTAACCTAACCTAACCTAACCTAACCTAACCTAACCTAACCTAACCTAACCTAACCTAACCTAACCTAACCTAACCTAACCTAACCTAACCTAACCTAACCTAACCTAACCTAACCTAACCTAACCTAACCTAACCTAACCTAACCTAACCTAACCTAACCTAACCTAACCTAACCTAACCTAACCTAACCTAACCTAACCTAACCTAACCTAACCTAACCTAACCTAACCTAACCTAACCTAACCTAACCTAACCTAACCTAACCTAACCTAACCTAACCTAACCTAACCTAACCTAACCTAACCTAACCTAACCTAACCTAACCTAACCTAACCTAACCTAACCTAACCTAACCTAACCTAACCTAACCTAACCTAACCTAACCTAACCTAACCTAACCTAACCTAACCTAACCTAACCTAACCTAACCTAACCTAACCTAACCTAACCTAACCTAACCTAACCTAACCTAACCTAACCTAACCTAACCTAACCTAACCTAACCTAACCTAACCTAACCTAACCTAACCTAACCTAACCTAACCTAACCTAACCTAACCTAACCTAACCTAACCTAACCTAACCTAACCTAACCTAACCTAACCTAACCTAACCTAACCTAACCTAACCTAACCTAACCTAACCTAACCTAACCTAACCTAACCTAACCTAACCTAACCTAACCTAACCTAACCTAACCTAACCTAACCTAACCTAACCTAACCTAACCTAACCTAACCTAACCTAACCTAACCTAACCTAACCTAACCTAACCTAACCTAACCTAACCTAACCTAACCTAACCTAACCTAACCTAACCTAACCTAACCTAACCTAACCTAACCTAACCTAACCTAACCTAACCTAACCTAACCTAACCTAACCTAACCTAACCTAACCTAACCTAACCTAACCTAACCTAACCTAACCTAACCTAACCTAACCTAACCTAACCTAACCTAACCTAACCTAACCTAACCTAACCTAACCTAACCTAACCTAACCTAACCTAACCTAACCTAACCTAACCTAACCTAACCTAACCTAACCTAACCTAACCTAACCTAACCTAACCTAACCTAACCTAACCTAACCTAACCTAACCTAACCTAACCTAACCTAACCTAACCTAACCTAACCTAACCTAACCTAACCTAACCTAACCTAACCTAACCTAACCTAACCTAACCTAACCTAACCTAACCTAACCTAACCTAACCTAACCTAACCTAACCTAACCTAACCTAACCTAACCTAACCTAACCTAACCTAACCTAACCTAACCTAACCTAACCTAACCTAACCTAACCTAACCTAACCTAACCTAACCTAACCTAACCTAACCTAACCTAACCTAACCTAACCTAACCTAACCTAACCTAACCTAACCTAACCTAACCTAACCTAACCTAACCTAACCTAACCTAACCTAACCTAACCTAACCTAACCTAACCTAACCTAACCTAACCTAACCTAACCTAACCTAACCTAACCTAACCTAACCTAACCTAACCTAACCTAACCTAACCTAACCTAACCTAACCTAACCTAACCTAACCTAACCTAACCTAACCTAACCTAACCTAACCTAACCTAACCTAACCTAACCTAACCTAACCTAACCTAACCTAACCTAACCTAACCTAACCTAACCTAACCTAACCTAACCTAACCTAACCTAACCTAACCTAACCTAACCTAACCTAACCTAACCTAACCTAACCTAACCTAACCTAACCTAACCTAACCTAACCTAACCTAACCTAACCTAACCTAACCTAACCTAACCTAACCTAACCTAACCTAACCTAACCTAACCTAACCTAACCTAACCTAACCTAACCTAACCTAACCTAACCTAACCTAACCTAACCTAACCTAACCTAACCTAACCTAACCTAACCTAACCTAACCTAACCTAACCTAACCTAACCTAACCTAACCTAACCTAACCTAACCTAACCTAACCTAACCTAACCTAACCTAACCTAACCTAACCTAACCTAACCTAACCTAACCTAACCTAACCTAACCTAACCTAACCTAACCTAACCTAACCTAACCTAACCTAACCTAACCTAACCTAACCTAACCTAACCTAACCTAACCTAACCTAACCTAACCTAACCTAACCTAACCTAACCTAACCTAACCTAACCTAACCTAACCTAACCTAACCTAACCTAACCTAACCTAACCTAACCTAACCTAACCTAACCTAACCTAACCTAACCTAACCTAACCTAACCTAACCTAACCTAACCTAACCTAACCTAACCTAACCTAACCTAACCTAACCTAACCTAACCTAACCTAACCTAACCTAACCTAACCTAACCTAACCTAACCTAACCTAACCTAACCTAACCTAACCTAACCTAACCTAACCTAACCTAACCTAACCTAACCTAACCTAACCTAACCTAACCTAACCTAACCTAACCTAACCTAACCTAACCTAACCTAACCTAACCTAACCTAACCTAACCTAACCTAACCTAACCTAACCTAACCTAACCTAACCTAACCTAACCTAACCTAACCTAACCTAACCTAACCTAACCTAACCTAACCTAACCTAACCTAACCTAACCTAACCTAACCTAACCTAACCTAACCTAACCTAACCTAACCTAACCTAACCTAACCTAACCTAACCTAACCTAACCTAACCTAACCTAACCTAACCTAACCTAACCTAACCTAACCTAACCTAACCTAACCTAACCTAACCTAACCTAACCTAACCTAACCTAACCTAACCTAACCTAACCTAACCTAACCTAACCTAACCTAACCTAACCTAACCTAACCTAACCTAACCTAACCTAACCTAACCTAACCTAACCTAACCTAACCTAACCTAACCTAACCTAACCTAACCTAACCTAACCTAACCTAACCTAACCTAACCTAACCTAACCTAACCTAACCTAACCTAACCTAACCTAACCTAACCTAACCTAACCTAACCTAACCTAACCTAACCTAACCTAACCTAACCTAACCTAACCTAACCTAACCTAACCTAACCTAACCTAACCTAACCTAACCTAACCTAACCTAACCTAACCTAACCTAACCTAACCTAACCTAACCTAACCTAACCTAACCTAACCTAACCTAACCTAACCTAACCTAACCTAACCTAACCTAACCTAACCTAACCTAACCTAACCTAACCTAACCTAACCTAACCTAACCTAACCTAACCTAACCTAACCTAACCTAACCTAACCTAACCTAACCTAACCTAACCTAACCTAACCTAACCTAACCTAACCTAACCTAACCTAACCTAACCTAACCTAACCTAACCTAACCTAACCTAACCTAACCTAACCTAACCTAACCTAACCTAACCTAACCTAACCTAACCTAACCTAACCTAACCTAACCTAACCTAACCTAACCTAACCTAACCTAACCTAACCTAACCTAACCTAACCTAACCTAACCTAACCTAACCTAACCTAACCTAACCTAACCTAACCTAACCTAACCTAACCTAACCTAACCTAACCTAACCTAACCTAACCTAACCTAACCTAACCTAACCTAACCTAACCTAACCTAACCTAACCTAACCTAACCTAACCTAACCTAACCTAACCTAACCTAACCTAACCTAACCTAACCTAACCTAACCTAACCTAACCTAACCTAACCTAACCTAACCTAACCTAACCTAACCTAACCTAACCTAACCTAACCTAACCTAACCTAACCTAACCTAACCTAACCTAACCTAACCTAACCTAACCTAACCTAACCTAACCTAACCTAACCTAACCTAACCTAACCTAACCTAACCTAACCTAACCTAACCTAACCTAACCTAACCTAACCTAACCTAACCTAACCTAACCTAACCTAACCTAACCTAACCTAACCTAACCTAACCTAACCTAACCTAACCTAACCTAACCTAACCTAACCTAACCTAACCTAACCTAACCTAACCTAACCTAACCTAACCTAACCTAACCTAACCTAACCTAACCTAACCTAACCTAACCTAACCTAACCTAACCTAACCTAACCTAACCTAACCTAACCTAACCTAACCTAACCTAACCTAACCTAACCTAACCTAACCTAACCTAACCTAACCTAACCTAACCTAACCTAACCTAACCTAACCTAACCTAACCTAACCTAACCTAACCTAACCTAACCTAACCTAACCTAACCTAACCTAACCTAACCTAACCTAACCTAACCTAACCTAACCTAACCTAACCTAACCTAACCTAACCTAACCTAACCTAACCTAACCTAACCTAACCTAACCTAACCTAACCTAACCTAACCTAACCTAACCTAACCTAACCTAACCTAACCTAACCTAACCTAACCTAACCTAACCTAACCTAACCTAACCTAACCTAACCTAACCTAACCTAACCTAACCTAACCTAACCTAACCTAACCTAACCTAACCTAACCTAACCTAACCTAACCTAACCTAACCTAACCTAACCTAACCTAACCTAACCTAACCTAACCTAACCTAACCTAACCTAACCTAACCTAACCTAACCTAACCTAACCTAACCTAACCTAACCTAACCTAACCTAACCTAACCTAACCTAACCTAACCTAACCTAACCTAACCTAACCTAACCTAACCTAACCTAACCTAACCTAACCTAACCTAACCTAACCTAACCTAACCTAACCTAACCTAACCTAACCTAACCTAACCTAACCTAACCTAACCTAACCTAACCTAACCTAACCTAACCTAACCTAACCTAACCTAACCTAACCTAACCTAACCTAACCTAACCTAACCTAACCTAACCTAACCTAACCTAACCTAACCTAACCTAACCTAACCTAACCTAACCTAACCTAACCTAACCTAACCTAACCTAACCTAACCTAACCTAACCTAACCTAACCTAACCTAACCTAACCTAACCTAACCTAACCTAACCTAACCTAACCTAACCTAACCTAACCTAACCTAACCTAACCTAACCTAACCTAACCTAACCTAACCTAACCTAACCTAACCTAACCTAACCTAACCTAACCTAACCTAACCTAACCTAACCTAACCTAACCTAACCTAACCTAACCTAACCTAACCTAACCTAACCTAACCTAACCTAACCTAACCTAACCTAACCTAACCTAACCTAACCTAACCTAACCTAACCTAACCTAACCTAACCTAACCTAACCTAACCTAACCTAACCTAACCTAACCTAACCTAACCTAACCTAACCTAACCTAACCTAACCTAACCTAACCTAACCTAACCTAACCTAACCTAACCTAACCTAACCTAACCTAACCTAACCTAACCTAACCTAACCTAACCTAACCTAACCTAACCTAACCTAACCTAACCTAACCTAACCTAACCTAACCTAACCTAACCTAACCTAACCTAACCTAACCTAACCTAACCTAACCTAACCTAACCTAACCTAACCTAACCTAACCTAACCTAACCTAACCTAACCTAACCTAACCTAACCTAACCTAACCTAACCTAACCTAACCTAACCTAACCTAACCTAACCTAACCTAACCTAACCTAACCTAACCTAACCTAACCTAACCTAACCTAACCTAACCTAACCTAACCTAACCTAACCTAACCTAACCTAACCTAACCTAACCTAACCTAACCTAACCTAACCTAACCTAACCTAACCTAACCTAACCTAACCTAACCTAACCTAACCTAACCTAACCTAACCTAACCTAACCTAACCTAACCTAACCTAACCTAACCTAACCTAACCTAACCTAACCTAACCTAACCTAACCTAACCTAACCTAACCTAACCTAACCTAACCTAACCTAACCTAACCTAACCTAACCTAACCTAACCTAACCTAACCTAACCTAACCTAACCTAACCTAACCTAACCTAACCTAACCTAACCTAACCTAACCTAACCTAACCTAACCTAACCTAACCTAACCTAACCTAACCTAACCTAACCTAACCTAACCTAACCTAACCTAACCTAACCTAACCTAACCTAACCTAACCTAACCTAACCTAACCTAACCTAACCTAACCTAACCTAACCTAACCTAACCTAACCTAACCTAACCTAACCTAACCTAACCTAACCTAACCTAACCTAACCTAACCTAACCTAACCTAACCTAACCTAACCTAACCTAACCTAACCTAACCTAACCTAACCTAACCTAACCTAACCTAACCTAACCTAACCTAACCTAACCTAACCTAACCTAACCTAACCTAACCTAACCTAACCTAACCTAACCTAACCTAACCTAACCTAACCTAAC